>PVJD01000673.1:0-47577 GCA_004026545.1 Mormoops blainvillei
TCAATGCAGCATTCCAGGAAAGCAAAGGCAGAAGCTATGAGCCAAATTAGGCCTAAGCTCCACTCATCATTTCTGGCACATTCTGTGGGTCAAAACAAATCACAAGGCCTGTCCAGATTCAAAGGCTGGGGAAATAGACTCTATCCCTTTTGGTCTTCGGTTCTTAAAAAGATCCCGGAAAGGAGATTAATGGGTAGGGAACAGGGAATGGAAGATGAACAAAGAAACATATTCAAGTTTCAACAGACAGATAATAATAATAACACAAAACTCTTATGTGGAATTTACTATTTGTCAACTGTATTAAAAGTATGTGCATACAAATGTCAACTGGAATTGAAAAATAAAAAAGATAATAAAAAAGTATTTGCAAATGATACCACATTTACTCCACAGAGACATCCTTTAAGATAGATGATTTTATTATCACTAGTTTACATATATAAGAATTAAGTACAGAGAAGTTAAGTGGTTTTCCCAAAGTCACACAGCTAGCAAGTGGCAGAGCTAGCATTCAAAGCCAAATAGAGTCTGTACTTTTAACCCTTATGCCATATTGTCAAATCTTATAGAGTAAGAGGCAGTCCCAAAATAACTTCATATGTACTTTACATATAGCCTTGATTTCTTATTATTAGGATATGGAAAATTTTAAAATATGTGGACAATAAACTTCATAAATTAAATTCATATAATGTAATCCTATAGACATTCCCATATATGGATACATTTTATATTTTAAAGACATTATTTATTTATTTTTAGAGAGGGGAAGTGAAGGAGTAAGGAAGGGGAGAGAAATGTCAATGTGTAGTTGCCTCTCACACGACCCCTACTGGGGACCTGACCCGCAACAGAGGCATGAGCCCTAGGACGAGAATCGAACCCGCAACCGTTTGGTTCCCAGGCCAGCACTCAATCCACTGAGCCACACCAGCCTGGGCCAAATATAGATGTATTTTAAAACAAGAGGTAACTAACTTCTTCAACCCATGCTATTCCCATGGAGGCACTGATATTGTAAATGTTTTTTCCATTTCTGTACTAATTTAATAATTAAAGTAGAGTCTCAAATCTCCTCAGTTTCATATTTGGTTCAATGCTTTATCTCCAGAGTCGTACCCAGGACATAGTAGATGCTTAATGAATATTTGTTGAAGGAATGGTTAGTGGTACAAATGATGTTCATACTCAAGTATTTGTTAATAATTAAAAAGCTTTTTTACACTTAAAAGCTTCATAAAAGATGGCAGTTATTTTCTATGTAGAAACTGGAGTTGATAAGAGCTAAGTAACACACAAAGTCATCCTGTTGTTAAGAGATGGATTTAGATATTGAATTTGTATTTTCTGTCTCTAAGCGCGCTCTCTCTCTCTCTCTCTCTCACTCTCACACACACACACACACACACACACACACACACACAGACAATTCTTCTTAAAATGTTAACAATAGCTCTGAGAGTCCAAATGATACATAGATGGTAAAATAAATGAATATATTTATATTTTCAGAAGTACTCTAATGAACAATGGGTGTATGTGTACATATATTTTAGAACCAAGCATAAATTTAGCCACTCTCTCTTGAATCTATATCCTAGGTAGTAACTGTTATGTGATCCAATCCTGATTACCTTCTTTTAGGGGGAGAGGAGTTAATACTGGATTTTAGGGACATAATCATCCATGGAATCAAAGTTTTAAAACCTCCTAGAAAGTGCACATTGCCTGAATGGTTTTGAGGTCTAGAGTAATCCTTTATAACCATTTAGCTTACAGAAATAAAAGAAAAAAGAAAAGATCTGTTAAGAGTTCTCTGCTGTGACTTAGTAAGGGTGATGTTTGATAAGGAAAATAAATGCCTTTTCCATAAACTGATTATTAATCACACTTAAATATTGGATTTACATATCTAATTTTTAACTTGATATTTTCCTTGAGAATTATTGTAAAGTCAAAACACTACTACCTCATTTTTCTTTCATTAAAATAATCCCCATATTTGTTTTATTTAGCAATTCATCCCAATTAAAATCATTTTTAATTTTTTAAAACATTACCATTCCCCCATTAAAAATGGGAGCATAGTAATAATTTGTATTGGAGTACTCAACTCTACTATCTAATGGGAAGAGGTACAGACAAAATAGGTCCTCAGTAGGCTTTACTCACTATACAATCTTGACTAAATTATTCATCTGTACTATCTCAGTTTTCTTAGTTGGAAAATGACAATATAATGGTAAATATTCTGCATGCTTTTCAGAATGATGCTAATCATAATGCAAATAATAAGTTTAGCTCTTTTTCATTGAGAATCTCTTACAAGTTAGGCAATGCCTTAGGTGTGTACATACAGGTTCTCTTTGTATCACTGAAATAGCTTCAAGGAGTTGATTCCATTTTGTTCTACAGATAAAAGAATAAGTGTGTCTGTATCCAAACCTTAAGCTTATCCCAATAATATTGTAATATTTTTTCTTGAAAATGAGTGAGTATTCTTTAATTTCCACATTATCATCAAGAGAACATGTATTATTAGCTCTGACTGGTATGGCTCAGTGGATTAAGCACCAGCCTGTGAACCAAAGGGCCGCCAGTTCAATTCCCAGTCAGAGCACATGCCTGGGTTGCAGGCCAGGTCCCCAGTAGGGCATGCATGAGAGACAACCACACATGGATGTTTCTCTCCCCCTCTTTCTCCCTTCCTTCCCCTCTAAGAATAAGTAAATTAAAAATCTTTTAAAAAATAAGATGTGTATTATTAGAGAAAAAAAAGCAAGAATAACAAAAAATTGTTTAAGTAGAGAGAGAATACCAACTCCTCCCAAATAAAGGAATTGTTAGTTGTCTTACCTCATAAGTGCTGGTGATACCAGATTGGTAGAACACAGGCAGAAAGAGCTCTGATGTCAAGATGATGACAAAAGTATAGGCAATGGCGAAGAGCCCAAAGGAGGCTCCAAAACGGTAGACATCAGAAGGGGCCCCCAGGACAGTGACAGCTGACATGAAGCTGGCTGTCAGAGACAGTGCCACAGGGCCAAAGTTCATTTGTCTTCCCCCTACAAGGAACTCCTTTGAAGTCGCCTTCTTTCTCTCCTTAACAGCAAAGAACACCCCGATTCCAGAAGAAACAATAAAGAGGGCTGCAAATACGAGGTAATCCCAAACCACAAAGTTCTTCACCTCCATGCTGGGAAGTATGGCACCAAAGAATTGCTTTCTACCAGGCCTCAGGGAAAGCTTGGTTCCAAATGCAAAGCCCAGTACAGCAGATGCTTTGCCCAGAGAGCAGACTGATTTTGTGATGAGAATGATGGCCAGAGGCACTTTATGGATCTTCAGACACCAAGTTGTCCTGAGAGAAGATCTCAAAAGTTCACTACTGAGAGGAATCTGGTAACGGTATTGATACCAACAGATGAGAAATTGAAATTTGACCCTAACCAGGAACTGTCTGTTCCCCTACTCAAGCATATGCCACAGAGAAGGAATTCAGATGTGTTCTGAAATTAATAACAAACTGGGGGAGGGTGGGTGTGGAATGGACTTGCCAGATAACATGCTCTTTTATCTCCAGATTTTTTTAAACTTAAGGTTAAACATTACTGGGAAACAGAGGTGATACAAGTTGACCACCTCAGCATTTTAAATTAGTGAAATGGAATCTGTAAAATGCAAACACAACCCCCTCAGTGGCGTCTTTCTCCTGAGTAAGGAAAGGAGGAGGATGTGAACCTGCAATTGCGTGAGGCAGAGTGTGGAGGGAAAGGAGCAAAGAACTAGGAATCAGGAGACCTTTGCTCAAGTTGACTCAAACTTCACTGAGCTGTGATGTTGTTGACAAACCTTTTAGCCTTTCTGAGATTCACAGGAACAAGGGAATAATACTCTTCTAGGGTTTTCGTGAGTCTTCAAGTGTCTCAACTTTCCTGACCTTCTTTTATCTGATCTTTAAAATGAAAGACAGTAATGTTTACCT
Organism: Mormoops blainvillei; assembly: GCA_004026545.1. Taxonomy (NCBI): domain Eukaryota; kingdom Metazoa; phylum Chordata; class Mammalia; order Chiroptera; family Mormoopidae; genus Mormoops; species Mormoops blainvillei. The sequence continues at coordinate 3,989 of PVJD01000673.1, forward strand.
TACCGGTTGTTATCTGTGCTTACAGGGGAGCATACTGAACTTAACAGTTGATTCTCTCCTGACTCTAGGCCTCAAAAAATGGACTTACCAAAAATCAATAAATTATTTGTAGCCCTCAGCTTTATCTGCCCCATTTCCCCTTTATTTTGACCACTTTATAATACTTGTACCTGGAGGCCTAGTTAGAATTAGGACCAGGACAAATGAGAGAAACAAGGTGAAAATCCAGTTGCAGATTCTAGTTTCTGCTCTTGTTAGGCTCTGTCAATTGTTCTGAAGTATCCCCAGCAAGTCTTTGGTGGCAATTTCTCAATGTTGTTTATGCTTCTCTTCTTCTCAATGGTTTTTTCCTAACCCCACCTCAACAAAGCCCATCTATTCCACAAGATCTAGTTCACGTCTCCTGTGTTCCCTGGAGCTTTCCTGACTCACTTTACTTGCTCCCTCACCCCTACTCAGCTCCTGAAGGGTGCAGTCCCCCTTGGTATTTTGTTATCTGCAAGAACCTTCACGAATTTTAAAGAATATAGCTGCATGAGTTGGTCAGCTGTTATAGAGGTACAAGTCCTGGTTGATAGAGCCCAATGAATAGTAGCTATTGTAGAAAATAAAGAAATCATTTAAAAAGAAAAGAAGAAAACAAAACTTATCCATAATGCCCAAAGCCAAACATTTCCTATCAAAAATAAGAAACTCTAATTTTGCTTTTGACGTCCAGATAACTGAATAAATTTCGTTATTTATTTAGCCTGGATACTGTCTTCATTCCTTACTTTGCGTCATGAATTTGAATTCAGCTTTCAGAAGAAAGCTTTGATGGCTGAAATATGCTTTTAGTTACAAATAAAAATGCAAAATCTCTGCCAAGAGCTGTCTGTGATCTGTTCTTTAAGTTCTTCCTCTAAGTTTGCAGAGTTGATATGATCGGTGTTAATGGAAAAGGTCTTTAGTATTTTTACCTTAACCTAAGGCTTTTAATCATTTTTATCATGAAGTATTCTAATTATATAACAGGTTTTTGTTTGTAATGGTCTCAGCAGAAAATCTGAACTCTGGCTTTCAGAGGCTGGACTACTTAATACACTACCTACGAATTAATATTAAATCCACAAGGCATATAAACAACTTGTACCAGTCAGGTGACTATTAATTCAAAACACTATTATTATATCTGTGATGTTCAAAGGTTAAATACCAGAAGCTTGTAGTTGCAGAGTTGATGAGTACTGCTGGTTTTATTATTTTTTATTTGTTATTGAATTTATCAGGGAAACATTAATTCATAAAATTGTATGGTTTCACGGGTACAATTCTATAGTACATTGTCTACATATTGTATGGTATGTTGGCCACTCCAAGTCAGGTTGCCTTCCATCGCTATTTAACCCCCTTTACCCTCTCCTACCTTACCCCACCCCCATTCCCTCTGGTAATCACCATGCTGTTGTCTGTCTGTTAGAGTGTGTTTTTTTTTTAATCCCTTCACCTTTTTTAGCTACTCCCCTCTCCCTCCGCTCTGATAGCTGTCAGTCTGTTCTCTGAATGTATGAGTTTGTTTCTGTTTTGTTTGTTCATTTATTTTGTTCATTAGATTCCATATATAAGTGAAATCATATGGTACTTGTCTTCTCTCTGACTGGCTTATTTCACTTAGCATGATGCTTTCCAGGTCCATCCAAACTGTCACATAAAATAAAAGTTCATTCTTTGTTTAAGGCCAAGTAGTCCATCATATAAATGTACTACTGCTTTTTAATCTACTAATCTACTGAAGGGAACCATATTTACTGCAATGAACATAACAGTGCATATATTCTTTCAAATTAGTGTTGCAGGTTTCTTCAGATATATTCCTGGTAGTAGAATCACTTGGTCATAAGGCAGTTACATTTTTAATTTTTTGAGGCAACTCCATACAGTTTTTCATAGTGACTGCACCAGTCTGCATTCCCACCAACAGTGCACAAGGATTTCCTTTTCTCCACATGCTCACCAAAGTTTGTGGTTTGTTGATTTATTGATGATGGCCATCCTGACTGGTGTGAGTTGATATTACATTGTGATTTTAATTTCTATTCCTCTGATAATTAGTGATGTTGAGCATCTTTTCACCTATCTGTTGGTCATCTTTGTGTACTTTTGTGGAGAAATGTCTATTCAAGTTCTTTGCCCATTTTTTAATTTGATTGTATGTTTCTTTGGTGTTGAGTTTTATAAGTTCTTTATACATTTTGCATATTAACTCCTTATTAGATATATAAGCAGATATGTTCTATTCAGTGGGTTGTCTTCTTATTTTGCTGATGGTTTCCTTTGCTATGCAAAAACTTTTTAGTTTGATATAGTCCCATTTGTTTATTTTTTCTTGTGTTTCTGTTGCCTGAGGAGATATATCAGAAAAATATTGTTACAAGCAATGTCCAAAGTTTCACTGCCTATATTTTCTTCTAGGATTTTTATGATTTCAGGTCTAATATTTAAGTCTTTAATCCACTTTGAATTTATTCTTGTGTGTGGCATAGAAGGTGGTCTAGTTTCATTTTTCTAAATGTATCTGTTCAATTTTCAAAACACCATTTATTGAATAGACTGTCTTTAGCCCATCATATGTGCTTGCTTCCTTTGTCAAATATTATTTGACTATAAAGTTGTGGGTTTATTTCTGGGTTCTCTATTCTATTCCATTGATCCATGTGTCTGTTTTTATGCCAATACCACACTGTTTTGATTATTATGACCTTATAGTATAGTTTAATATTAAGTAGGCTGATTCCTACTCTTCTGCTCTTCTTTCTCAAGATTGTTATTGTTATTTGGGGCATTTTGTATTTCTATAGATTGCTTTGGGTAGTATGGACATTTTAATGTTCTTCAATCTCCCTATCTATGAACACAGTATGTGCTTCCAATTAATTATATCTTCTTCAATTTCTCACATCAGTGTATTATAATTTTCTGAGTACAGGTCTTTTACATCCTTGGTTAGATTTATCCCTATGTATTTTATTCTCTTCGAAACAATTATGAATGGGATTGTTTTCTTAATTTCCATTTCTGATAGTTTATTATCAGCATACAGAAATGTAACTAATGTCTGGATATTAATTTTGTATCCTGCTACTTTACTGAATTAATTTATCAATGCTCGTAGTTTCTTGGTGGAATCTTTGGGATTCTCTTTATACAGTATCGAGTCATCTGCCAATAATGATAGTTTTACTTCTTCCTTGTTAATTTGGATGTGTTATATTTCTTCTTGTCAGGTTCCAATGACTAGAACTTTCAGTTCAATAAGAGGGAGGAAAGTGGACATCCTTGTTTTGTTCCCCAAACTAAGGGGAACAATTGTAGTTTTTTTCCCACTAAGTATGATGCTGGCAGTGGGTTTGATATATATGGCTTTTATTATGTTTGGGTAAGTTCCCTCTATCCACACTTTGCTGAGAGTTTTTATCATAAATCGGTGCTGTTTTTTTTTTAAGATTTTTATTTATTTATTTTTAGAGAGAGGGGAAAGGAGGGAGAAAGAGAGGGAGAGAAATATCAATGTGTGGTTGCCTCTCATATGCTCTCAAATGGAGACTTGGCCCACAACCCAAGCATGTGCCCTGACTGAGAATTGAACCAGTGGCCCTTTGGTTTTCAGACCGGTCCTCAAACCACTGAGCCACACCAGCCAGGACTGGGTGCTCAATTTTATTAAATGCTTTTTCTGCATCTCTTGATATGCTCATATGGTTTTTATCCTATATTTTGTTTATGTGGTGTATCACATTTATTGATTTGCCAATGTTGTACCAGCCTTGCATTCTTGGAATAAATTCCACTTGATCGTGGTGTATGATCTTTTTGATATATTGCTGTATTCAGTTTGTTAATATTTTGTTGAGGATTTTAGCATTTACATTCATCAGGGATATTTGGCCTATAATTTTCTCTTTTTTTATAGTGTCTTTATCTGGTTTTGAAATTAGGAAAATGCTGGCCTCATAAAATGAACTTGGGAGGCTTCCCTCCTCTTGAATTTTTTGAAATAGTTTGAGAAGGAGAGGTGTTAGTTCTTGGAATGTTTGGTAAATTTCATATAAGAAGACATCTGGTCTGAGGCTTTTGTTTGTTGGGAGTTTTTTTATTACTGCTTCAGTTTTACTAGTTGTAACCTGTCTATTCAAAGTCTGATTCTTGCTGATTCAGTTTTGGAAAATTGTAGTTTTCTAAGAATTTATTCATTTTTTTTTTTACAGATTGTTCAGTTGGTTAGCATGTTGTTATTTGTAATATTTTCTTTCAATCACTTGTATTTCTATGGAGTCAGTTGTTACTTCTCCACTTTAATTTCTGACTTTATTTAATTGGGTCTTCTCTCTTTTTTCTTGATGAGCCTGACTAAGATTTTGTCAATCCTGTTCATCTTTTCAAAGAACCAGCACTTGGACTCATTGATTTGTATTATTTTTTGAAAATCTATTTTGTTTATTTCTGTTCTGAATTTATTATTTCCTTCTTTCTACTTATTTGGGGTTTTGTTTGTTGTTTTCTTTCAAGTTCCTTGAAGTGTAAAATTAAACTGTTTATTTGAACCTTTTCCTATTTCTCAAGGTAGGCCTGCAATGCTATGAATTTCCCTCTAAGGACTGCTTTCACTGTGTCCCATAGATTTTGGGTTGTTTGTTCTCATTTTCATTTGTTTCAAGGTACCTTTTGATTTCTTCCTAAATTTCATTAATAACGCATTCATTGTTTGGTAACATGTGATTTAGTCTCTCCATCTTTGTGTGTTTTTAGTTTGTGTGTGTGTGATTGACTTCTGGTATCATACCATTTTGGTTAGAGAAGATGCTTAATATAATTTCAATCATCTTAAATTTATTGAGACTTGTTTCGTTTCCTAAAATGTGATCTAACCTAGAAAATGTTCCATTTGCACTTGAAAAGAATGCATATTCTGCTGCTTTGGGGTAAAATGCTCTGAAGATATCAGTTAAATCCATCTGATTTAGTGTGTCATTTAAGGTCATTGTTTCCTCATTGATTTTTCTGTCAGGCAGACCTGTCCACTGATGTCAATGGGAGGTTAAAATCCCTACTATGACTGTATTTCTGCTGATCTCTCCTTTTATGTCCATCAACATTTGCTTTACATATTTATGTGGTTCTATAATGAATGAATAAATGTTTGCAAGGGTTCTATCCTCTTGTTGCATTGCTCCATTTATCATTATGCATTGTCCTTCTTTGTCTGTTACTATTGCCTTTGTTTTAAACTTTACTTTGTCAGATATAACTATTACTACTCCAGGTATTTTTTTCATTTTAATTTGCACAAAACATTATTTTCCACTCCTTACTTTTAGCCTGTGTGTATCTTTTATTCTGAGGTGGGTCTCTTGTAGAAAGCATATATATGGGTCTTATTTTCTTAACCATTCAGCCACCCTATGTCTTTTGATTGGAGAATTTAAGTCATTTGTATTTAAAGTGAGTATTGGTAGGTAGATATTTATTGCCACTTGATTCTTTTAACTATGTTCCTCATTTTTTAAAAAATTCTTTTTCTCCTTAAAGAAGGCCCTTTAACATTTCTTGTAATACTGGGTGGTGGTGACAAATTTCTTTAGTTTTTTCTTGTCTGGGAAGTTTTAAATTTCTCCTTCAATTTAAATGCTAATCTTTCTGTGTAAAGTAGTCTCGGTTATAGGTCCTTGCTTTTCATCATTTCAAATACTTCATGCCAATCCCTTCTGACCTAAATGTTTCTGTTGAGAAATCAGCTGACATTCTTATGGGAGTTCCCTTGTAGTAACTGTGTTTCTCTTGCTACTTTTAGGATTCCCTTTGTCTTTAACCTTTGTTATTTTAATTGTGATGTGTCTTGATGTGGGTCTCTTTGGGCTCATCTGGTCTGGGACTCTCTGTGCTTCTTGGACTTCCATGTCATTCTTCTTCACCTGTTTAGGGAAGTTTTCAGTCATTATTTTTGAAACAGGTTCTTGATCCCTTGCTCTGTTTCTTTTCCTTCTAGTACCCCCATGATACAGATGATGGTTCACTTCATTTTGTCACAAAGGACTCTTAATCTATCCACATTTTTATTTTTTTTTCTTTTGGCTGGTTTGTTGGGTGTGTTCCAATATCTTGTCTTCTAAACCATTGATTCTACCCTCTGCTTCATTCACCTACTGTTTATTTCCTCTAGTAATTATTTATTTTATATATTTTATTCTTAATTTCTGACTTTTATATGGTTTCTATGTCCTTTTTCATATTGTTGTAGTTACCTCTAAGTTCCTTATAGTTTTAACTAAGTTTCTTATAGTTCTAAGTTTCTTAAACATCCTTATAACTATTCTTTTGGACTCCATATCTGGTAAATGGCTTGCTTCCATTTCATTTAGTTCTTTTTATGGATATTTCTCCTCTTCTTTCATTTGAGACCTGTATCTTTGCCTCGCATTTTCATTACCTCTTTATGTTTGTTTCTGTGTTTCTAGATCTGCTATGACTCCAGTCTTCCTGGGGTGGCCTTTTATAGCAGCTGTCCTTTGGAACCCGATGTTACAGTCTTCTTGATCACCTTCTTGGGTGTTCCTGGAATGACCCTTATTGAGTTATGTGGGTCCTCCTATTGTAATTGATTCTTGATTGATACTGGCCTGTTCATGTAGAAAGTAGACTTTCAGGTTTGCTGACTGTGAAAATCAACCCGACCATAGTGTACGAACTACTGTGCAAGTGCTGTCCACACAGAGCAAATATCCTGCCAGGGTCTCCTTTTGGATGTGCCAATTGCAAAGCTAACTGAAATCTGCACTGATGTAGTATGATGTTGGCCACTGGGCAGTTTGGTTCTAGGGTTTCTGAGAGGTAGCCTGGTGCAGGCCAAAGTCAGATGCTGACTGTGGCTGGCCCTGGGCAACCTGTCTGGAGCTACAAAGAAATCCACAATTTGTGGCTGGCTCTGTTTGGCCTGGGTGTGTGCTGGAAGGATTAACCTGCACACCAAGACTGGCATTTACCAGCACTGGATCAGCGGGCAGCTCAGCAAAAGCCCCAAGGATCCCTGAGATCTGCCTCTGCCTACCTCCACCTGTTGGCTGCGCCATTAGGTTCAATCACTGAAAGAACCTCTGGTGGTACTCAAGATACATAGGATAGGTTCTCAGTGAGTCACCAGGGAGGGAAGAGAGGGGTTCACCAGATTGATACAGGTTCAAACTCAGTGCCAGTGCTGGGTCTAAGATCACTCAGGAAGTTTTCCAGGTTATATCAAGTCTAGCTGGCATCCACTGAGGGCTCACACAGTTTTGTGGTGTGGTGGGGTCTCGGGGAGTCATCAGGGTGAGGCTGGTAGAGTTTATCAGGCTTTAACAAATCATAATTTCATTGTGTGAAAGGAAGGCTCTGCACTAGTCAATGTGGGAGGAAAAACTTCTCCCATCCTCGAGTCACACAACACAACTTATCCCAAAATCTGCCAGTAGCTTAATCGCAGCAGGGCAGGGTCACTAGGTGTCAGAGAGCTGCTCAGGCTTGGGGGAAGGTGGAGATGGCAAGGCTCCCACTCCAGAACCATGCAACTCAGTCTGTCCCAGATTCTGCCCAGACCTCGGCATGGCGGGGCTACCAAGTGCCAAAAGCATGGGGCCTCTAGAAACCCAGACGGTGGGGCTGGAGGGTTTCCCATGATGAGGAGGTATCAGCCAGGACCATGGGAAGGAAGAAGAGTTGGCTCTCACCCTGAAGCCATACAACTCAGTCACTGACATCTCCTGAGTCTACCCAGACCTCTACACCATAGTCCAGGCTGCTGGCTCCTCAACAGGGCACGACCTCCACAGATGGGGTGACAGGAAGGAGTCTAGGGTTGGAACTATTGTTTTCCCCCAGGCTGATACCATAGGAGGGGTATGTTCCACCCAAGAAAGATGGAATCTTGCAATGTGGAAGGGTGACTCAGCAGCAGATCCTTGCAAATGTCCCCTCAGCTCTCTGTCCAGAACCACAAACCCCAGACTCTCTGTATAGGACTCTAGTCTGCTTCGCCATCCCTCCACTGGAGCCTAGGGTGAGTGGCTGCAAAGGAGATTTTATGTGTTGGCCCTTTAAAATGGTGCCTGTGCCCCAGCAGGTACGGCTCAGTGGACTGAGCACTGACCTATGGACCAAAAGTTTGCCAGTTCCATTCCTGGTCAAGGCACATGCCTGGTTTGCAGGCCATGTCCCTGGCCGGGGATGTGCGAGAAGCAACTGATTAATGTTTCTCTGGCACATTAATGTTTCCCTCTCTTTCTCCCTCCCTTCCCCTCTCTCTAAAAATAAATAGATAAAATCTTTTTAAAAAATAAAATAAAAGGGTTCTTGTGTATCTAGCAGGCTTCATTTCTCCCTGGCAGAGAGAATCCCTGATGATTTTCAGTCAGGTGTAACGTGGGTGCCTTTTCCGGCTGGGCATACTGGTGTGGGGATGAGAAACCCTGTGCTCCTCAGGGGCAACTTTTACAGCTGATATATCCCTCCGGAACCTCAGCTGCCGTCCATGGGAGCAGGGCCAGCCTTTTTACATTTCCACCCTTCCTACCATTTCGATGGGGCCGCTTCTCTAAATCCTTGGTTATAACATTTCTCTTCAACTAGCCTTCAGTTGGTTATTCCGTTTGATTGCTCTTTATTTTAGTTGCAATTCCAGTTTGGTCCCTGGAGAACGTGAGTGTAATTTCCACCTACTCTGCCACCATCTTGTATCTCTCTCTGGTGGTTTTAATTGACCTCCATCAAGAAACAATCTTTTCTATATAAATTCCATTAGTCTTGGAGTTTAAAATGCCGGGGAAACAGGGCAACTAATAGTTTGTGATGTGAAGGAAACTTCGTGGCTCTCATAAAGTAGTTCTTGCTTGCAACATTTTGCTGATTATAAGGTACAACATTAATGTATTAATTTAATTCTCAGTTATTTTATTTTTTATTTTATTTTTTTTTTACCCTTTGAGGTAAGGATATAAAAGAGACTTTGGTAGCATTCCATGTCTTCAAACTCCCTTCCTTTTTCCCATTAAAACTATGCAAGGTTTATGCCAATTATAAGACATAGCATCAATTTACTGATAAATTTTCAGGAAAATCAAAAAAAGCCAATATATTCAATCACTACAGCAACTAGAAGGAACATTCGTATGTCAGAAATATTAACATGGGGAAAAAAGAAGGGAAAATGTGCTTCTTTGACCTGAAGAAATGCCAACATTTCCTATACCCTCTTGCTGGTGCATCAAAGGTCACCATCAATGCTCTATTCCTTTAGTGTAAGGCTGTTAACATGTAAACACCATCACTTGCCACACACGCAAACACACACACACACTCACCTAACAAGGCCTGACTATCCAATTACCCACCTGCCTAATAGGTTAGTTTTGTAACTGTTATTAGTAGTTTCCATAGTGTAAAATAGTTCTGAATCTTGCATGGAGCAAATAAGTTATAACAGAATGAGGAAGAGAGTTTGAGGACATTGGGAGGAACCGATAAAGAACAAGAAAGATAGAGAATACAAAGAAAAGATATCGTTGCAGTCTTGCTATACCTGACTATGTACACTGTGTTTATTATGGCGGGGGATAGAAAGGAGGAAAATACACGTGGATGGGCCTCTGCCATTCTGAGACTGCACTGTTACAAGATTACTCCGTTTGCTCTGCTCTGTTCTAAAAGTCAGTGGGAGCAGGAGTGTAATGGGATAAATGGCTGTTCTATGGTTTTGTTTTGATTTTAAACATGGAAGTGGCAAGATCAGAACTGTGAGTCAGAAAGGTTAATCTACTCTAATAATTTTACATGATGAATTTTTTAAATCCAGTGGACATTATCAAGGATGGCTCAAAGAACTCCCCAGAATGTGAGTAAGCTGCTTAAATCTGGTAGTGAAAGCTGTCGTCCCACAGAGTTCTCCTGTCAATGAACATGTATCTAACAAATTCCCAGGATGCAAACTGGCTACACCAAGTTATAGCTGAATAGGAATTACTGCTTGTTATCAAACTTAAAAGAGACTAGAGCCATTTCTGCCTTCCAAGTTATATTGAAAAATTCCTATTTGGAAGAAAATAATTGTGTGTCATGCCTACTTCTGCTTATGGAGACTGAGGATAAATGGAGCATATCCAAGAATTTTATCATGAAAGTGAAAAGCTACAAATCCAGAGTTTCTGATCCTCCTTTGAGCTACAAAATACATGACCCATAATAGGGGTCTCTTGATTGGCTGGTACTTTTATACATTTACTTTTATGCACTTTTATGAGTAGGTTTGAGGAGAAAGTGGCAGAGACAACCAAACTCTGCTGGCGGATTAACAGGCTTTTTAAATTTATTTCTTATCTGTGGGAATGGAGTTGGAGACTTGGCATAAGAGTAAAGACAAGAAAATGGTACAAGAACCTAGCTGGTGGCAGGAACATTTCTCAAAACCAGTGAGAATGGCCTAGTGTAAGAGAAAAGCAAATTGATTAGAATAATTAACATTAAATGTTAAAATTTTTCCAGCTTTATTGAGGTATATATGACATGCAACATTGTGTAAGTTTAAGGTATACACATGATGATTTCATATATGTATATATTCCAAAATGAATATCTCATTAGCATTAGTTAACACTTTCATAACTTCACATAATCACCTGAGGGAGGGCTCAAGGTGAGAATAATTAAGATCTACTTTATATATAATATAGTATTTTAAACTATAGTCATCATGCTGTACATTAGATCCCCAGATAAGTGTTAAATTTTTGTCATGTTGTGCTAGGGTTTAATTCTTTTCTTTTCCCCAAACCTTAGGGAAAATATGCTATATAGCTGGCATTGCATTGGCATTTCATTATTAAATTAAAGGGGAAAAGTCTGTGTTTATCTTTGTGCTCAAAATGGTAGATGAGGAAGGAAAATTGTGGAGGAAGTAAGACACGAGAAAGGTTGAGAGCTCAGAAGAAACAAAAATTGGAGTAAGACCTCCTGAGAATCTTCATGATTTTTGAAGTTGAAGTGAGGAAGAGACCACCTGGTATCTTGGAATGTTTTTCTGTCTTTTTTGTCTGTTTTCCTTCCTCCCTCCCTTCCCTCTTTCCTTCCTCCTTCCCTCCATCCCTCCCTCATTCTATCACCTATCCCCCTCCCTCCTATCTTTCTAATATTAAAAGCAAGGATTCTCATGGGAGGCTGAAGGGTAGAGCTTCCAGGAGGTGACACTTGAATTTCATTCATGTGCTAGAAAAATATTTGTTCCCCAAGGCTTGATGTGATATAGAGTAAAACATCCTTTATCTGCAAAACAAAGACCAAGCATTTGTCTGCCTTCTTCCTAAGCCATCTTTTGATTTTGGACATGTTACTAATGTCTCTGGTTCTTAGCTACCACATTTTTAAAAATGATGGTATGTCATATTAATAATTAAATAATTAGACTAATGTAAGTAACTAAATTACCTTTTCAAGGCTCTCAGATGTGACCTCCCTAGACTAGCCTATTTAAATTGCAAACAGCCACATTCCAAATCTTCTGTTCTACTCTGTTTTTTTTTCTCCAAGCAATGTATCCCCTACTAATATACTCTATGAGATTTTAAATATAACTTCCCTCTACAAGAATGTAAGCTCTCTAATGAGCACTCTTTATTTTGTTCATTGAGGTACTTCTTAGTACCTAGAAGTTTCTCAATAAATTAAACGTGTTAATTCAAGTGATGCCTTTCATCTCTATTATCTATGTTTAATTCTTCTATTACTAGGAAAAAATAATAACTAAGAAAACATTTCTAAGATTTTTTAAAAAGCTAAAGTATTTATCTATCTCCAAACTCATTTTCCAAACTAAGTAACTGAAATTTGTATCCCATCCTATCAGGTTCCCAAAATTCACTGTCACTAAATGTGACTACAGTTACAAGTTTATTTACTCATTCCACATATACTTAATAAATGTGAAGAAATGGTGACTTACAACTTTAAAAGGAAAATTTCAGCAGCCAGAGGAAAACATATTCAAATTAAAACAGGTTAATAAAGGCACATGTCTGCAATAAACAAGCAGAACATTTGAAGGGAATATCTCATTGGGAGGGCAACTGAGCATGATGATCAAAGCCCTTTGCTAGGTGTCCTTAGGTGCCACGCAGTCCCTCCATTACAGAATATGGCAAAGGAGAAGGCCACAGCATGGTTTACTAGGGGCTTGATTTTGTTAAGTTAGTGTAAAGGGAGAGGATTTTTGTTTGATTCAGGTTTCTAGGCATTAAAATAAAAATTTTTAATAAACTTCAAAAGGGGACAGAATCTACTGTGTGCCTGACACTTTTATATATTACATCATTTTGACTTTATATTGCTATATGAACCTATAAACATCAGTCAATAGTCCCATTTCATAAATGAAGAAAAACACATAAAAGTGATTTGTGTAAGGTCAAGATCAAGGTCATACAGCTGCAAATTGGTGGTTTTAGACTTAAGTCTAGCCTGGGTGACTCCAAATTCAATGTTTTATTTTTTTGCACTGAGTAATTCTTACAAAGATAATTTCAGCTTACTCACTTTTCTAGTTTTGATGGGAGGCTTTGTAAATGTAGTAGAGAAAAATCTGGGTCTACCTGTCAAGCTGAACATTGATGTCAACACATCTTCAGTGAAATAGCAACAGTAATAACCAAGGTCTCTTATGCTGATCGTATATTTTCATATTCTCAAGTACCTTATAAATAAATAAAATTTCAATTGAAATAGTTTTAATATTGAGTGACTTTTAGTATCCAGGTTCTCTTGAAATACACTGGAAAATACAATGGAGTTGGCCAGCTCAGACTCAATTTTATCATTTACAACAAAAATGCTTTAATCTATTATTTCTTATCAATTCCAGTGTTCATCATGTCACTCCTGCCATCCCTGCATCCCACTATGAATGAATGACTTCTGCATATTTATTAAACTAAAATTTACTGAATAGTTATCATCACTAGGAATATACAAATAAATGCATCTGAGTCTCAAAGGCAATATCAAAAGAAAATCTGCAAAAATGTGATGGGTATGGTATCTACGATATATAGTTTTCAATAGAGACTCATCTGAAGACCAGATTAGGGTGGTTATGTTCTCAAGTGTTTAGTGACATTAAAACCATCATTGTCGTCCTTCATAAGAGGTCAGGAGGCAACACTGGAGGTCCAGCCACACTGGTCATGCACTCTCCTTTAAGCCCTGGGTCCTCTGTCATATTTGTTTGTGTATCCCTTGGAATTCTAATCTAAGAAATAATTCTTTGGAATTCTATTATAGTTCCATGCTTTCTAATTCTATTCTAAGACTTGATCTCCTGACCAGGTTAAGTTGCCAGGCCCCGGATGGTATTTCATTTTGGTTTATGATACATAGAAAATTCCTCATAAAAATAATTCCCACGAGGATTCAGTTTTTCAAAGGTCTTATTAGAAATGATTTAAATTAATGAGAAATGCTTATTCTTAATTAAAAGCAGGGGAAAATCTGAATTAAAATATCATATTGATCATCTACCAACTTTTTGACCTTAGGTGATTTACTTTATGTCTTTCTTTCTTCACCACGAAACTCAGGATGGTGTCTAAGTCTACACAAAGCATGCTAGGCAGTAGGGGGATGGTAGAATAAGTTGGTGTAATTTACCATTATAGGTTTCTACAGGAACTCTATAGGTATACCCATATAAATTCCATATAAAGATTTTAACTAGTCCTCCCTGGCTGGGGTCGTTGAATTTTTTTTTTTTTTAATTTCATACACACACACACACACACACACACACATTGGCTTTTGGTGACTCTATTTAGGATATTGAAATAATTTAACAAATTTAAATGTGATAATCAAGTGATCAATATACATTTAAGTGTCAAAAGTAGAAGCTTTTTATTAATAATGAGGGCTAGAAGATTTGAGTCACAGCTAGTCTCAAATTTTTACTTCATCATTGACTCATTTTATCACCTTAAAAAAGTTATTTCTTTTCTTTGGTCCTCAACTGATCATCTTTAAAATAGAGATAATCCCTTTTCACTATATTTTTGTGAGTTTTAGAGACATGTGTCAACTACTTGCACAGCATAGAAACTTCATAAATGTTAGCTCTCATATCACTATTAGTAACAGCTGTCATATTTCAACACTTGCACCAGGAACTTTCAACACTCTTCAGGAAAGAACAAAGAATATAGGAAAATACCAAAGGAGATACCACATTATTACTTTTAAATATTTACTTACTAATCCCGGGAGACAAAAGTCAGATTTCTAATTTGGAGCTCCCTTGGTTTTGCTCTATTCTGCACTTGAAATGTCTAGATTGTGGAAGTGCTCCTGATTTCACTGCAGAATGTAATTTTGTTTTTTGCATTTTATATCACTTACTTCTTTATTTTTACAGGAGTTCTTGTATCTTGGGATTGGAATGTCCTTATAAATGTACTAAAAATTCTAACTTCATTGAAATCTGTCAGGTTAGTCTATAGCTGACTTGTGATATTGCAGGTATTGACAGCCATTATAAATTCTAAGTAACTTCTTCTTCTTTCTTATTCTAGGAAAGCAAGTGTATGGCCTATTTTTCAAATGTGTTAAGCTTTCCCAAATCAGTGTTATTTCAGTCTCCCATGAACAAAAATGTTATGGATATCATAACTAGAATTTAGAGAAGAATAACTAAGAAAGCATAGTTGCAAATAACCTTGCTGTGTGCTGTATTTTAAAATTCTAGAGCACGCTAAAGAAAGATATTGTAAAGATATTTATATATAAACCTTTACAATATCAGTGCTTCCATGGGACAAACATGGGTTGAAGGAGGTATTTTTTCCCTAGTTTTAAAATATATCTACGTATGGAAATGGCTACTGGATGAGATTATAACATATGTTTGCCTACTACATTTCAACTTCAAAGACCTGCTCCTTGTCCCTGCCAAGTATCTTTTCAAATTATTAGACTTTGTTTGAGGTCTGTGAGGTCTGTCTAGAATAGCTAATGTTTTTCTAATGGGAAAGCATGGGTTAGTAGCAAAAATTATTAAATGGGAGAAATATACTGTGAAATTATTCATTATAAACACTTTTGATAACAATTTTAGAAAAACATATTGTAAGCCAAACAAATGCACTATTTTGTTTTAAGAATTCATCACTTGTATAAGTCAGAAGGCTGTGTCCAGTATTCCTAATGAAGGCAGTGTTGGGATACAGTGGGAGGACACAATTAATCCTAAAATGCCGAGGATATCACCAGGTGAGTTATTTCCCCATATTCAATATTTTTTAAAAATATTGGATCAAAGGACACTGGAATGTGAAGTGAAAGGAACTGAGTCTGGGCCCAGTTCCACTGCTAATCTGCAATGCAAACTTGAGTAAAAACAAACAAACAAATAAACAAAAAACCTTCGTTAAAATGAAGAGAATGCAACTAATCTCAAAAGGGTGTTTTGAGGTTTCCATACTATTTTATATGATAAAGTGTAAAAGTGTTATATAAGGATACTAACATATGCAGCAGGAGGAAGCAGGAAGAATAGAATAGAATCCTGAACTTAGACTTCAAGAGACGCTGAACTGCATTTTTGCAATATTATTTACTAACTATATAACTTAGTCTGATTACTTAATCTCTCTGAGTTGCTCTTTAGTAAAATAGGAATACTTTACAGGGTAGGTATGAACAACAAAATAGATAACATAAATCAGTGCCCAGGATAGTGTCCACCACATACTAGGTTTTCTATACATATTTGCTTCTTTCTTTTTTACAATGGGGAAAATAATACAATGGTCAACTTAATAAAACAAGTGTTTGTTGAATACATACTAGATAAAAAACTCAAAGCTAAGTGCTGAGAAGGTATGCAAGAGCAAATGAAACCTGGCCCACACTCCCCAGATATCTGTAACCTAGCAGAGCTGTGGAGATGGAAAGGTAAGAGTGTCATCTATAACTAAAGATGTCATGCAATTTCTAATTCATCGTTTTAATTGAGAACACCAAAGTGAAAAGGGTAGTCCTGTGATACAGGGGCAGAGATAGAAATTCAGGTTGTACCCAGCAAACCAAGACACACGATTACCCTGTCTCCAAGGGGTATGTCAGTTGCTGGAATGGAGGAATACATTCAGCTGACTTCCTGCAAATGCCACAAGCCAACTTTTAGGCCAGTGATTGGTACTTTGTTTCTGATCACAAGAGGTTCCAGAATGTCCTGCTCCCTTGGCCCCACTCCCTGGTAATGTCTCAACTGGGGAAATGCTTGCAGTCAAGAAGGGTGCATCCTCCACCGCTCTGTTCACGAGCACCCTCCCACGCATACACAGCATTCCCACTTAGGTGGGGGAAAACCTACACACTGCAGCGCATAGACTTTGATGTCCTGATTTCTGCTTGACTTTTTGATGTGTTTATTTTTAGTTACCAAAGAAAAAAAATGCTTCAAATGCTCAAGGGATTAAAATTAACCTCACTATCAAAGGAGGAAAAACAGAGGGCAAGTAGACTTCATAATACCTAATGATAGAAACGTTTGTGTTTGATTTTGTCTGTGTGTTAAATTTAGGAACATGCATATAACTCATTCATAAGAATCAGTGGACAATGATCTTACTCGAGAGGAACAATTCAATGTTCAACTTTGTAAGTATGGCTCTGCCTGTTCTTTGATTGTGAGCCTGACATTCTCTTTTCCTGAGACAGATCTTGTTATCCTTGATTAAAGGGTTTGTTCTTTTGGGTCTTGAATAACCAACCAAACTTGCAGAGCTGGCATGAAATACCAAAAAAAAAAAAAAAAGCAGGAGGTGCTTTTAAAAGTCAACTAGTGACCTTGTATGACAGAAGTAAACATTTAGTTTTAAGAAGACAGGTCATCTTAGCTTTGGTCAAATTTGGGTTCTTTTCCAGCACGGCTGCATATTCAGGATTGAGAAAAGTTATGAGAAAATTGAGACTTAGTTTCCTCAGATGTAAAATGGGAATTACACCATGAAGATTAGTTGTGAGGATTAATAAAGTGATGCTTTTAAAATAGTTAAGATAATTATTGCAGTACCAGGCACGCAGGTTTGGTTCAATAAATGATAACTCAATAAATGGTCTTATTACATAGAATAAAAAGTATATAAATACATAACTTAAAAGAAAAATCTTCATTAAAATTTAAAAATCTTTGCTTAATAGTCCACACACAAGCAAACCTATTTTTTCTTCCATTAAGCATTATTTTTGGACTTTGGTTTTTGTTAATCATTGTTTTGTCTAGTAGTAAGATATTGCTGCCTATCTACAACAAAGGTCATGAATTATAAAGTTTCAACCCAGGAAACAGTCATTCAGTGTGAAAAAAATTAGCATTACATGTTACAATAAAAGAGACATCCTCAATAATTTTGGGGATCTGAATCATCTTCGAAGAAATCTTTCTATAAGTTGATTTTATGTCCCATCTTGCCACGGAACAGAAGACTCAGGAAGGGAGCACTATGCAGCCTTATTCTAAAGGTCAGCCCATGGAAAAGAACTTATAGAAAAGAAAGGAGAGGAGAAGAAACGCAGCTTTGTGGGCCACTCTTTGACTACGTGCCTGTCAAAGGACTACGTTCCACATGAGGAACCCAAATATCATCTGGGGTCACCCCTTGTTTCTTGACATGGAATCTTAATTTTCTCAGAGATCCACTAATTATCTGTGGATATCAACAGAAACTTCCATAGTTACATTAATTCTCAAGAGTCTGTCTTTTCTACAGTCATCAATACTATCTGCCAGAGCACAAGACTAGACAAAGGAGAGTTTACTGACCTGGGGACACTCTCTAAGGACATGATATTTAACACCTCAGCCAGGATCCCAGCGAATGGTCCAAATTCACTACTGGAATGGCTCCTAGAAGACTGAAGAAAGCAATGGCTATGATGAGAGAAGTTGAAGTGTCTGAGTTCCCATGGCAGATGGTGGAGAAAGGGGCAAAGTGACTCAGGACCCCAGTCTAACCATGAAAAAACATTAAAAGTAAAATGAGGGACATCCTACACAACAAACACTCTCAAAATTGTCAAGGTTATCAGAAACAAGGTAAGTCTGAGAAACTGTCACTATCTAGAGGAACCTAAAGGGTAACAATGACTTCATGTCATGCTAGATTGTGGATGAGATCCTGAAACGGAAAGAGGACATTTGGGAAAAGCTAGGAACATGTAAATAAAGGATGGACTTTAACCAATAATAACGTTGGTTAATTAGTTGTGACAATTGTGGATAGGAATGTAACAAAGGGGAAACTGGCTGGGAGGTATATGAGAACTCTATGTACTATCCTTGTACTTTTTTCCTATATCTAAAACTATTTTAAAATTAAGTTTATTTTTTAAAAAGCTGTGCTTAGTCAGGCAAGTGAGAAAGCTGTACAGATACATTACAAAAGAGCCAGAAGACCCAGAAGAGGGTTGGGTTTCACCAGAACTAGGGATGTGATACGGGAAGAGGCACCGACATCTCTGAGATCAGGTGGTTGGAGAAGCTGTCACAGACCTTGGCTCACTGAGAGAAATGAGGATGGTGAGTCTCTCGAACAATAGAAGGTGCATGTCACAATTAACAGCCAGAAACTGGGATGTCACCATCGTTATAACAAGTAGCATTGTCAGAATAGCAATCAAGAGGGCTTAAATAAATGAGAGTCCTGGAGATTGTAAATAGAACACAATTTCTCTAATACCTAGAGATCTGAGTCCTTAATCTGTTTCCTAAACTCTGAGTTACAGTGAATTCACCCGATGGTCATTTCCTCAGTCCATGAATGTATCCTTGGGTTGACATCCTTCGCAGTTGGAGCAACTCTCACACTGGGTCTTTGGCCTGTGGGATAATTACCAGTAGAGTTGGGAAGCCAAGTGAAAATCTCCGAACCTGCACCCCATGTCTGTCCAAAATAGTACATCAAAAACAGCATTGCATTCCAAGGGAGATGGCAGAGAGATTAAAACCTTATGAGATATGAAGAAAGCAGTTTACCTTATTTGTTAGCCTGGTCTCCTATAAAAACCAGGTGGCTCCTGGAGAATGATGTAGACTATCAAAAGCTCAACCAAGGAGCATCCCTGATAACAGCTATCATGCCAAACAAGATATTTTTTGCTAGATTAAATTGATATAATATGGCTTCAGGTACAGGGTACGAGACCATTAACTTGGTGAAAGTATCCCTTTCTATTTCATCAGGATTGAGGGACAGAAACAATGACATTCACAAGAAGCAAAAAACAACATATTCACAATCTTACCCCAGGTTATGTTAGCTCTCCCCTTCATCATAACATAGAGAAGAGATCTGGACTGCCCTGACATCCTACAAAATATTACACTGATCTAACACATCATTGACATCATACTGATTGACCACAATAAGCTAGAGGTGACTAACATGAAAAAACTTTTAAGATACAAGTACTGCAGAAACCCATAGAGAGACCCTCTGAATGTTTAGAGACCTGCCACTTTAATAAGACACGTTAGGGAGCCAGAAGTCGGGGATGTGTCAGGACTTCCCCTTAACTCAAAGAACAAATTGTGTGTACAGCCTCTTCTTCCACAAAGAAATCTAATCCCTAGAAGTCTCTTTTCTCTGAGGGCAACCCATTTGACACCTAGGAATACTGCTCTGGTCCATGTACTAGAGGCCGCAAAAGGATGTCAGCTTTGACTGGGGCCCGGAGAAAGAAGGGGTTTTCCCCAGATCTAAGGGGCAGCACGAGTGGGCCCACCACATGGCTCACAGTATTTCCGTCGGTTGAAAAAGTTGCACTGAGGAATTTGGCAGGCCCCAGCAGAAACAGTGGGCCGGCTCCTGGGTCCTGGACTCTGGTAGACGCAGAAAGCTTGGCCACAGAGACCAAGTGGCCATATTTTTAAAACTTCCCATCATGAAGTGGGCTCTGTTGGACCGACCACGTCACAAAGCCATGCAATAGTAGTTCCAGCAGAAATCCATTAAAAGATAAAAAGTTGTTTATCTTTTTTTTAATGATGAAAATAGATAAAAACAGATAAAAATATAAATTTCAGGATGGAGCATAAACCGGGCCAAGTTTGGTTTAAGGATGGGTCGGCTTGGTGTGCAAGTGGAAGACAACGTGAGCAGTGGCCGCGATGCAACCACACCCAGAGTGGCGCCCAGAAGAGCACGGCTGCTCAGACAGATCCCTGAGCCGCGCGGTGGCGAGCTGATTACTTTGGGCCACTTTCAAACTCGGAAGGCTCTGCAGTTCGTTTGGAGAAAAATGGATATTTAATCCAAGTGTGGGTTTTTCTTTCCTGTCCACAGAACCTCAGACAGCACCACCCCAAAAGGGAAACACTGCCTTCTGTTCATGATTTAAACATACATACACTTGAATAGGGTTTGTAACATGGAGCAGAATTTACTAGAGCTTAGGGGGAAGTTGGGGTGGGGGGTTGGTTGGAGAACTGTTTACGTCACCACAAAGCAAACAACTTGAAACCGAATACCAGTTGTCTGTGCTCTTGAAACTGATGGTTGCCTTTTTATATTTGGTTAGTCGTCTCTTCTCCTTTATTTTCCTTTGCTCTTCTCTCTCTTTATCTCTTCAAGAAAAAAAAAATCCATCAGCCAACTAGTTAAATAAAAATCCTCCTACTTTCTTCTTCAGAGTAATTCAGCTCTGGACAGTTCCTACTACCCTAAGTCAGTTCTGGGCCTTCATTTGACCAATAAAAAAATATAAAGGAAGCTTTGAATTAATACTGTAAGAACCTAGGTCTTGTTTGACATGAGAGCAGAAGTGTTTGATCATCCAGATATAGATATAATAAAGTCCATATTGATGATGCTGTAAGCAAAATGTTTGAACTCCGTTTGTTAAGAAAAACTATTGTAGTATAAATTATAATTATATGCTACTATGATTCCAGATTGAAGTGTACCTGTTATCTATATTGCCTAAAAGATAGTTTTATAAAATGTGAGCATGAGTTTGTTTGAGTGATGGTCAAAATTTGCTATAATCGATACATTTCAAATCACCCAAAGATAAACAGCAGCCACGGTTGGGTTTGGGATCCCCAATTCGGTTCTGCTAATTAGCTAGCGCCTTTGTTTCATCGTCTACGAAATGAAAGCATGTGAATAATAATGCCTACCCTACTTGTCTCATGAAATTCATATAACACTTCAATGAGGGAATTAATTTGAAAATGAGAAATAATTTAGAAGGATTTAGTTTAATAACTTAAATTTGAGTAAGACTTTCATCATCAGAGATATTATTGTAGGTGAACCTGTTTTCACCAACAGAAAGAAATCTGAACAGGATTTTAATTTTTATGGTTAAAAAAAAGCTTTTACCATCTAATATAGGTCTTTCATAACAGTAAAGTGGTGTAACACTACCTTTTGAAAAGCAGAGGATACTTTTTATTTTGATTTATGAAGTTTCATAGAAATGCTCTACATTTCAGATAGCAAGGGAAACCTGTATATACGTGCACACTAGTAGTACATATGAATGCATCACATGTGTGTGTGTGTGTATATATATGCACATTCAAAATTATTCATGGTGAAGCATTTTTGGAGCCAATAGTTCTAGATCAGGGATGGACAAGCAATGGTTCTCAGGTCAAATTCAGGCCTTGTTTAATTTGCCTGTCCAATTAAAGTGTTATTGAAACACCGCTCCAAATGTTCATTTACTCTGTCTATGGCTGCTTTATGCAGCAATAGGGTTAATTAATGCAACAGAGATCTTATGGCCCCAAAGACTAAAACGTTTAGTGCCTGCCCATTTACAGAAAAAGTTTACCAACCCTTGTTCGAGATACTAGAATGATAAACCATATGGTATAAAAAAATTTATTTCTATCCTGTGGTCTTATCTGTGTTATAAAGCGGAGTATTCGTGCAATTTTCCCGATCATTCCAGCCAGAGCCAGGTTACTTTCACCAAGTCGTTGCTTCGGAAGAGTTTGTGGCCTGCGTGAACAAGACAACTGCCCTTTTCTCCGCTTTACTTCTGCTGTTCGTGAACCTTTGGATTAGGGAATCTTCATGAAGTTTTTATATGTCTCTCTGTCCAGATCTCTCTCAGAAATTACGGAAAGCACAGGGACGCATTCTTTCCCTTTCTGCTTCCTACTTAACAGCAAATATTTAATGTGACATACCAGCAGGATAAACATGCATGTCTATACACACCACCACACATTTATTTATAGGATGACCATGTCTTTTTTCAGTGAATGTGCCTGTTAAGGAAGGAGTAAAAACAGGCTTATGCTTTTGCTGGATGTTAAGAATAAATGACAGTGTTAGTCAGTAAATATAGTAAATCCATCCTCCGCTTATACTTAAAAAAAAAAAAAAAGAGCCAGATGTTATTTGCATTTTTATCCAACATGTCACAACTTGATATGGAAAGACTCTAGTGGTCATTAACAGTTTGATCAAAAATTAAAGACACAACAGACACACTCACATCAGCATTTGGAGATTACAGTGTAAGCATCAAAGGATTCTATCAAGTGTTCCGAGTCTGCCAGAGCTCAGACTTTCACAGGGAGCGAGGGTCACAGCCCATGAAAAGAGGAACACGCAGAGCCTGCAGACTGGCGCCCCAGTGGGCTTCTGCTCTGGGCGCATCAATGTCAAGGAAAAAAGATTTACTGTGAGGTTCACATGAGATTGGGTCTGTGAGCAGATTTGAAATTTGGATTTGTCAAGTGTGACAGTGAATTATTGGAACCAGACTGTTTCATGCACTATAATGTACGGAATGGCCAGACTTCATGGCTACAAACCCTGGCTTTACTACTTGCTAGTTCGGTGACTTTGCAAAAATTACTTTTCCCCTATGGGACTTTGTTTCCTCATCTGTAAAATACAAACTCTAATAGGACCCACTGGTGTTTGTGTGGTTTAAATGAGATAATACATGCTAAGTGCTTAACCTAACATCTGATGCATGATAAGCACTTCATAATTGTTAGCTGTTATAATAATTATTATATGAGCCTTCCATTATGCTCAAGTAGTAGTAGCTTATGCTGATTCTCCTGTACTAAATATCAATTGCCATTCTTCCTAAGAGTTTGGCTAAAGTCTGGCAAATTGGTATCTTGAGCAAGTTAAATATTTTTATGCCAAGAAAGACATAAAATGATTTCCAAACTTAATTTTTAATTTCACACTTCAACAGTAAAAAAATTTTTGTCACACTTTTAATATAGGTATGTTTTTTCTACTTATGAATTACTTTCATGTACTAATATATTATACACATTTAAAAATATATTTAGAATAGACATTTAAGAGAAGATATAAGATATATATTAGGTATATGTTATACTAATATTATATATTAGAATAATAAAAATAAGATATATAAATTATAAGTGCATTATATATTACAGATAATATTTATATATTATTAGCATCTCTCTATCTATATCCCATAATATTTTTTCCTGTATTCCAAAAGAAGCACTAGTGAGAAGACTCCCCTTTAAAGACCATTGTACCAGACATTCAGAAGTAGGTTGGGAAAGAAACTCACAGGTACACCTACTGTATTTCAAGTATGTTTACTGAACTAGTATGTACTTTATGAATAATAATAATAATTAACATATTTTAAATGTTACATATATCCACACACAGTGCTAAGTAAATTATGTATTCTTTCATGCAGTCCATACAGCCACTCTCAGAAGTAAATACTAATTGTGTGCCTTAGATTATAGATGAGGAATATGAGAATGAGGAAGTTAGGTAGTCTGTCCAATGCTCCCAACAATAGAGGAAGGAAGGAAGGAAGGAAGGAAGGAATACAGTGATGCTTTAAAACCATGTCTCCTTCCCATGACCAGTGTCCTTCCCCTTGGTAAAATCATAATAATGATAATTACTACCTTCCTTAGTGTTAACTGCTATATTTATGTGCACATGTTATGTGCTGGAACTTTACTAAGTGTTGCTCATAGGTAAAATAGGATAAAACATTTGTTCAGAAAACTCCTTTGAGAAGAAAGTCACAGCAGAGAATATAAAAACCTAAAGGTATATGTCTATAGAAATCAAAGAAGTGAGAGTAAAATAAATTACATTAAAGAAGGGTGGGGGAAGTTTAAAAGACTAAAGAGACAACAGAAGAAAAGAGAGAAAATTCCCCTTGTTCAGTGTTGTGAGCACTTTTCAAGGTAGTATCAATTTCACCATTCTATTGTCAGAAACTGATACTAAGAAGGATGTAGTAAGCTAGTCAAGGCCTCATGACTGGCATGGGAAGTTAGATGCAAACTCAGGTCTGTCAGACACCTCTCCCCCGCAACCTATGTTCGTTACATAAAGCGATACTATATTTTTAGTAACAGTAAATAATCCTATCCAGCAGATAAAAAATTGAGTTTATTCTGCCTCTTTAACCTTGGAGAGAACGCCTTGTGCCTAAGGAGTGTCTAGCTATAGGTCGGGTGCCACCTATAAGGCCATGGGGGTGGGGCTGGAGGTCATGCTCCCTTCAAAGGCATCACGGAGACCTCCCCCTGCAGTGCAGAGAGTCAGAGGCCCTCCCCCACAAAGACCGTGCCAGCCTGTCTGGGGACAGAGTCTTCACATTTCTTCCCTTAAAGGAGAAAAAGAATGGCAGACTATTTTAAGAGCATGAAGAAATTGTAAAATATCAAGTGTGGTTTTATGATCATATTAGCATAAATCCTTATTTCTATGCTTTAAAAATAGCTTTGGAAAACTTCAGTAATGACTTTATCACTTCCTAAGAACTAGATCAAATTGACTTTTCTGAGAGAATTTAGCAAAATTAGCCTCAAGCGCACTCTTGACTCTCATTCTTTCTTTGGTGTCCAAGACAGTACTCTTCCCTGGTTTTCCTCTTAACTTCTTCAGACACCTTTATTCTTTTACAATGGTGTTATTTCTTTAGCCTGTCCCTTAAATATGCTGACTTTCCAGAATTCCACTTTTGATCCTCTTCGATGGTTATTCTGTTTAGTGAATATTGCTATTTGTCTCCCCAGCATCCCCTTTCCCTTCCCCGCAAAACTTAATTTTTTCCTTTCTCATGTTTGACTAGACTTGATTCCCAGAACTCCAAAGCAAGAATAGGCTCTGTAGGCTTTCACTAGTAAGCGTAACCCATCCCTCACTCCTGGATGTGGTGGCTGGCTCACATGAATGCACATGAGGTCAGGTGTAAGCGAGTCAGCAAATCACGTTCCTCTATTCAAATCCTTTGGGAGGGAATGCCCAGGATAATTTAAATTGATCAGTTAGAGCAAATCTGTGAATGGCAGAGTGGGAATCAAACAGAAGCTGGTTTTTATGATACATTGTTGAGTTTTAAGGCCAAAATCAAGCGGACCTCTGCTATTTTTGGACATTACAAATATGTGAATCAATAAATTACAGAGTTCAGTTCTTCCAGTCACTTGCCATTAACAGCTATGTCCTTGCCCTCTGAGGAATAAAATCCACTTTCTTTATGTATAATTATTTAGCTTCTCTGAGGTTCCCCAGGTTAAACAAGAAGATACTGACCAAATTACATAAAACAATGCAGTAAAGCTTTTAGCATCATAACTGATAAGTAAGTTATATAATTATTTATATTTATTCACCTTTTATTTTCATCTCTGACTCTTGAGCTCCAGGTCAAAATGTACAACTATTTATTACACATCTCCATTAAGATGGGTCCTCAGCATTTCAAATTAACTCATTCAAAATTAAATTCAACATTGTGTCGGCAAAACTATTCTCCCTCTTCTGACAGATTGATGATCATGCCCACACCACCTCTCTCGCACATGTCAGACAAACCCCAGTCTCTTTATTCTTCAAAATCCAGCCATTATCCACTTCTACTGATCTGTCTCTGAAACGTCACTGGAATGCTAGTTCCACCTTCCATTCTCACTACCTTACCTTGGTCCACACACTTCTGATTTTTCACATGAACTAGGGCAATAGTTGATTTATCCTTTGTCTCCAGTCTATAAATTCTTCAGTTCTGCCAAAGAGTTGTCAGCGTTCCTTGTAAGACAGATTAAACCTGTCATTCCTTTGCTTAAAATTGGTAAAAACTATCTATAGTTCCCACTGCCTAAAGACAAATTCTACATCCTTAGCAAAATACATCTTGCCTTTCAGTTTTAACTACAACCTAATCCTCTGTTCTCTCTCTCTCTCTCTCTCTTTACTTTGTCCCAATTCACTCTTTACTCTGAGGTTTTCATATATTCTTGTCTTTGTTCAGGCTGAAAAAATTGAAAAATTGCTACTCATTATTAAGATGGGCTCAAATGTCATTTCCTCCAGAAAACCTTCCCTAACTATCCAGAACAGAGTTAGTCACTGTTTAGCCTATGCTCCTTTAGAAGATTATATATGTTGCTACTATAATATTTATTACCTTACCTCCTTTTTTTTATTTACCTATATGACTCCTCTGTTAAACTCTGCACTCCTGAGAATAAGAACTATGTCTTTATACTCCCAGAATCTCCAAAAAATATCCTGAAATTAGTAACGTTGTCATCCTGTACTGATTATCTGTGTGCCTGGCTTTATCTGAGGTGTGTTAAGTAGTGCACCTTTTTATTTCTAACATCAACCCTTAGAAATAGGCATCACCATTGTCATTTTCTGGATGAAGAACTTGAGTCTGAGACAGTTGTTTGACTTTCCCAAGGCCACATTTAGTGAGTGCCAGAGCCAGAACACAGCTCCAGCCCTGTATCATTCTTTTCACTATGACTTACTGCTTTCGTACACATGAGCTTTCTCACAATTTTCAAATAATGAGCATGTTTGGATGTTACCCAATAGGCATATTTGTTTCTTCATTCAATTTCAAACCCTAACCATGGTCATTTTTCTGCCTCCTATTTGCTCATAAAAATCATACTTAATAATTTCCATAACTCCCCCTTGCCAAAATAAAACATTCTTTCTTTCTACTATATGAGCTGGGATTTCACTTTCCCCTAATAGAAGGACAGAATCCTTTGCGATTGGTAGCCAGGATGTGACAAAAATGAAAATATCCCAAGACTTTGCAGTGGCCTTGCCTATAAAAGCAGGACTCCACTGCAGCCTTGCTGCAAGTTACCTGATTACCATTACGACAAAAATATGAAGCAGGAACATTATACTCTAATGAGCCCTTTCTTATTTGGGGAACTCACTTTGGCATGGGGTTTGCACATAAATTCTTCACTCTTCTAAGATTACAGTACCAAATTAAGCAGTCATTGTATTTTATTATAAATAACATTGAATTCTATTTTTAAATGTTATTTCAACTGGTACTTGAATGAGTTTTCTAATCTTTCCTTAGGTATGCAACATTATCTGCCTGCCGAATTTAGATAACTTCTTGGAATAGATTAAGTTAAACTCCATGGTATAGCCCTATTGCAATCAAGGTTAAATATTGGCTTATAATTAATTTTTCATACTGTAGGGGGAAAAATCTAGAAGAATATCCTATTTTCCTTATTTCTCTCCTTATCCATGCTATGAACCTGTAAATTCTTAATTTTATTAAGTCCCTCACAAGACATAAGATTATAATAACCAATTCTATGTTTTTACCTCAAGGGAATATTTTCTGGGATTGTGTGTGTGTGGGAGGGACTAGCCAATATAGCCAAAGTTAGACATTCGCTATTCTTTAGTTACTATTAGCTCTAGTACTTTTCTCTGTGTAAGCACCTGTGTACAGTGTGTGTGTGTGTGTGTGTGTGTGCGCGTGTGTAGGAGGGAAAGGCATAGAGAAAAAGAGAGAGTTTTGTTTCAGAGAAAAATAACTTTCACCTGAAATACACATCGTAAGAGGTTATCCTGCTAAATTTAGGTTGCTTAAACCAAGGCTGTTAAACGAAGAGTATTTCAAGCTTCATCTAATAATTCATGTGGTTTTATCTGATAATGCTTGTTTATTTAATTGCCAAGTTTTTGCAATTTGATTTTAACTTCCAGAAAGTTTAGAGCCAAATTTTCTGGCTCACACCCATATTAAAAGTGTGGTTCATTATAGTTTGAATGACTAGCCTTACTTATGGTTACATCTTATATTCAGTCTTTTATATTTTTTTCTGTATTCTTGCTCACTTTTAACCCAGGCTAATTTATCAAATTTCATTGTGATCTAGAATATATTTCTAAGCCTTCTGAAAGAGTAAATAGCTATCAGTATGAAAGTTTTTAAATTGTGAGTTAACTGAATACCTCAAGTACTAATTTTACTCTTTTTTTTAAAGACATAAGTTTGTGTGTGCTCACTGTCTGCCAAGAGCCAAAAATAGATTGAATGTGGATGTTAGCTGTTAGTCTGAGATGTTCCTCTAACCTCCTTGAATTCTTCCTCTAAATTCTCTTAAGCAAACTCTGCCTTTTGCATTCCAAGGGATTTCAATCTGTTTCTGGTTCCCTTTCACATTCATAAGCCTTTGAATCATGCATTCCAGTTCAAGAGATATTTTACAGTGCCTGTTCAGCAATGTTCCTGCCTCATATCTCCATCCATTCTAATCCATCCTGCAAAACTTTACAACATAGTTTTCTTGAAATGCTATTTTTATCTTTCTCAAGAACTTCTATTTGCCGTCTTTTGAGCAATCTCTTTTTGAAGGCTTTATTTATTTATTTATTTTAGAGAGGGGAAGGGGGGGGGGGAGAGGGAGAGAAATATCAATGTGTGGTTGCCTCTTGCACACCCCCTGGTCCACAACCTAGGCATGTGCTCTGACTGGGAATTGAATCAGGGACCCCCTAATTCTCAGGCGGGTGCTCAATCCACTGAGCCACACCAGCCAGGGCCTATTTCCCATCTTAAGGTGAAATCTCTTTGCCTAGACTCCAACAGTTCTAACTAGTCTCATCTTACTTCTACAACTCATTCCTCTCTTTGCTCTCCAACACGAACCTTTGTCTAATATCTCCACAGCAGAGCCATCTTCATTCCTGCTTCCCATACGCTGTGCATGCAGTTCCCGTCACCTAGAATACCCTCCCCGCTCCTCTGCTCCAATTCAAATCCAATCTGACTTTTAAGCCTCGATTAAGCCACGGTTCCTTCACAAAGGTCCTGCGTCTCAGAGTTTGTTCCCCATCAAATGTACTAGCTGTTTCATTATGTTTTTCCCACTTTTCCCAACTGAATTGTGTTCGTTGCTAGCACACATAGTAGTGTATCATTCTCTTGGGTTATGTTACTAAGTCCAGCATTGAGAGTTAGTATAAAATTAGTTGAGACTTAGTGAGTTTGGATTACTTCACACCATAATCAGGAACTCAGCCAGAGCTATATATTTTAGAATCAGTGAAATAAAAGGCCTAAGAAGCCCCAGGAACTCTTTAATGACCTGATTTGTTTAATCAAGCATTTCATGATGATGACACTACATCAAATTTAGAGTAAAATAAGAGTCTCCAACATGATGTAACAGACGAAAAGGTGTATGGCCTGTGTTGGTACTATAAACTATGATTAAATACAATCATGGGGAAATATCTCTATAAAGAACTGTCAAAAGAATGAATTTGGATGCTCTTTTTTTGAATAAGAAACTCATATTGCTTCTCAGAAATTTGAAAAGTTAGAGCCCTGGCAGCTTCATTTGCAGGGAGGTGAACTCTGTATCATGAATGTTACTATTTCCCCTTCCCCACGCTTAGCTCAGGCGTAGCTCCTCACTGCCGTCACTTGTATGACAAGCAGGAGACAGCTTGATAAGAGGCCATGTTAATCTTTTCCCCTTTGAAGGCCATTCTTCGTATACTTCCTATCGCATAGGCCAAGATGCAGTTAGAACAAGCTCAGAACAATTGACAGGTCAACCAGAGCCTACTTAGAAAATAACTTGCCTCGAGCAGAAAATTACACCCTGCGTCCCTGTGCTTCCACATTGTTCTCAGGTCTTTGGCGAGGAGTTTTGTTCTACAGGCCGTGAGTAGCTACTGCGCGTTTGTGAGTTGAAGATTAGGACAAGCTTATAATAATAAAATGCCAATTTAAAGGTATAGAAAGAATGATAAAGCTTTCATCAAATCTCATTGTCCTGTCATTTTTATTAATAATTCATTCAAGTAAGAGTCAGCAATAGATGTTAAAAACATTTGGATGAATGTTCGATGGGGTGAGAATTCGCCTACCTAGGGTCTGAAACTATCTTCCACAGAATATTTATTTATGAAGGAGGAAATGGCAACTGCACAGAGGAGAAACCTGGCAAACACCACTGGTCAAGTAATCGAAATTAATATCAGCAATAACAGAACAACCTGAGAGCACCTGCCTCCCAGTGCAGCGCCCTGAGGTGACACTGCATGACCTATGGAGTATTGCAGCTAGAAATGCATTACCTGAGTCTAATCATGAGGAAAAAGATTGAAAAGCCCAGACTGAGGTACATTCTATAAAGTAACTGTCCAGCACTCTTCTCTTAAAAAACTATCAGCATTCAGTGGTTCTGTGTTGGATTTTTTTTCTCCTTTCCTTTCCTTTCCTTTCCTTTCCTTTCCTTTCCTTTCCTTTCCCTTTCTTTCTTTCTTTCTTTCTTTCTTTCTTTCTTTCTTTCTTTCTTTCTTTCTTTCTTTCTGCAACAAAGGACATTTTTTGGAACAACTGGTAAAATATGAATATTAGAGATTATTATATTGTTAATTTACTATGAATTTTGCTAATTGCATTTTGGTTATAAGTGAATGTCTTTGTTCTTAAGAACTACATTTTGAAGTATAAAGGGTCAAAGTGTCTGCCACTTACTTTCAAACATTTCAAAAATAATATATATAAAATTCATATATGTGTAGATATAAGTATATTATCTACACATATAATGTGCATGTATATGTATTTACATATAATATATGTAAATACAATATGTGTGGATAAAACTCTAAGTATATGGAGAGAAAAGTCATGATGGTGAAGAGAATGTGAGAGTTCACCACATTATTCCAGTGAGGCTTCCGTAACTCCGCATGGTAGACAGGATAGTGGCCCCCTAAAAACGTTTGCATTCTAATCCCCATAACGTGTAAAGTTAGGTTACTGGCAAAAAGTCTTTAACATTGCTGACAGAATTAAGGTTGCAAATCAGCTGAATTTGAGATTAGGAGATTTTCCTGGATTATCTCAGGGGGCCCAATGTGATCTTTAGGGCCCGTGAAAGTGGAGAGGAGGCAGAAGGAGCACCAGGGTAATGGCAGCGTGAGAAGGGTTTAGCTTGATGAGGCTGGCTTTGCAGATGGAAGGAGGAACCACTAACCAAGAAAGCTGTAAAAAGCAGGAAGACACCTAAAGAGGAATATAAATCCCTAAGGCCTCCGGAGGAATATGGCCTTGCAAAGTGTTAATTTTATCTCAGGGAAATCCATTTTAGACTTCCGACCTCCAGAAATATATGATAACAAATTTGTATTGCTTAAGCCGCTAAGTTTGTGGAATTTATTAGTGTAGCAATAGAAGCAAAAGACTTCTCCTTTTATCCAAATAAAAGATTAAGAAGAGGTTATCATCAGCATGATTTTTAAGAATGCTATATTTGGAAGCCGAATGTTGAATTGGGGAGGTAAGACATTATCTACAAGATTTGTAATCTTTTGGAAGCTTGATCTGCAAGGCAAATGAAGACAAAGACCCAGAGCAGTGTCACTAGGTGTTGCAGAAGTACGATGGAGCTGAAGGGAAGTGAGACAAGAAAAGAGAAGGAAGTTCACATTCCACGAGTCCCTGGGCACTTATCAAGAGAGGAGCAGAGGAAAGGAAATAGCTTTAAGTATATATATTCATTTATATGTTATATATATTTATAAATTGTCACCTGAGGCATGTGAAATATTGCACAATATCGTAACATGCCATGTATTTTTTTTAATAAATAAAAGCAAATGAATAAAAAGAGAAGACCTCAGGTCACTGAGCTCAGATTACTCATGAGCAGAAGGGAAGGGTGGGGGGTGATTCTGCAAAATACCTAAGCCATGGCTAATTGGAACAGCCACTCAGGCAGCGCTGTCTCCAGCAGCCTGGAAAGGCCTTAGCCCCACTTAGTGTCATGTGACTCTCATGTCAGACGCACATGCTAAAGCTGCCTGGAAGACAACTCTTTGTCAGGCCTGGACCTGGACCTCTTTGTCTTCAAACAGTTGCAGGTGGCAGCATTCGGTTTCATGAAGTAATAGGGTGGCTTAGACCGTGGTCTTTAACATGTGGGTGGTTTCAAAGTGAATAGAGGATTTTAAAATGAAGACCTTCTTCTTCTTTGGGAGTGCAGCAATAGAAGACAGTAAAGCTATAGGAAATATTAAGTTCCTCATGTTGCAAAAATAACAATGAAACAATGGGAATTGACCCATTGTGATGATTTCTTCAAATCCTACACCACAGGCTCCTAGCGATCCACAAAGGTTATAACAGGGATCTGAAAGCCATTTTCGATGTCTTAAAATCTAATGGCAATCATATGTTTTACCACAATAAAGTTGCATAATATGGCTAAATGTCAAGGGTTTTCCCTTGTCTGGAACCATCTCAGCTTATGGAGATACATTATTCTACATCTTGACATAGAAATTCTTACATGTTTAATAACAATAGGAAAATAACAATTACTTAAGAAATGGAATATTTATCCTACTTTTGACAATGAGTGTCATGTATTTCTTGAACCCTAACCTGTGTTTCATTGTCCAGCTTGTTTCCCTCTCCACATCCCACCTAGTAACTGGTCATGCTGGCTTCTCTTCAGGAACCTCGTCATACCTGTCACCTCTAAGCAGCCCTGGTGAGACTGACCCACAATACCAGGTTTCTCTTTCTTGGCTCCTACAGAAGTGCACTGAATCGACTTTTTCTTGACTGGGATCATGCTCTTTCCTGTATTCAGGCAGAATCTTTGCTCGGGACCCTCAGTAAGTACTTGGGTGTAGGGGTGATATTCCATCAGCAGCCATCGGAAAGCCAGGTTTCTGATCTGGAAAAAGTAAACTAAAAAACCTAGATAATTGTTCATGCCATTTCAGAACTCAGTAAGGCTAAGATGGCTGAGAAAAGCTTTTAGTAAAGATTGTGGGGTATTATGTTAAACATGAACATTTGGAATACAGTGTCGCCTCTTAGTTCTAAAATAACTAGAAGTCTCTTTTTTTCTTTCTTTCTTTCATTCTTTTGTTCTTTCTTTATTTCGTTCTTTCTTCCCTTCTTTTCACAGCCATTGTACCTCTTTAGGAGAAGTTTTAGAGGATAATTATAATTTAGCAATTGACCACTTTGGCAGCAACTAATAAATTATTTTAGGGACTCTGTTAAGACCTTGCAGAGATTCAAAATGAAGCACCTTAATTCTTGATCTCTAACAGTGTATAAGGATGACAAGTAGGTCTGTATAATACAACCTGAAGATGACCAAAATGTCTGAAAAGTTCTGTAAAAGTACAGAGACAGAGTTGCTGAAAATATTTTATTTCTTAAAGAAATATTTAAGCTAGTTCCCAGATATTTAATAATTTTTTTAAAGATGGAAAAGAATTCCAGGCTTGAAGGCATGAAAAATACATGGTAAAAGAGTACGTTAAGTACATTGTTGCAGTTAAAATTGGAGAGGACTGTAACGGGAAGAAAGCCTGAAAGGAATTTCAAAGCCAGTGTTTACAGTGCCCTAAATACCAGGCTAAGGAGATTTCATTTCTTTCTATATTCAATGAGGGGCCACCAAAGGATTCTGAGGAAGAAGTGTTCTCAGAACTGTGCCTTAGAAAGATTTATCTGACAATAACAGCAAGATAGTAAGATGGTGGCCAGCAAACTAATTATTAAAATAATACCAATGGCAGACGTTGAAGACCTAAAATGGCACATGATGGAAAGAAAGGGACAGCACTTTGGCCATAAAAACATCTGTAGTTTGAGAAGGTAGATGCTGAGATATTTCCTGTAGTTGTCAATTCCACCTCTGTCACTACCCAGAAAGAAGACCAGAGTAAATATTTCTTTTGAGAAAAAAAAATATATTTTATGAAAGCATAAAGAAACAATTTCATGGTGTGCTTAAGGGCATCAATTGTGCCCCCTAGAAACGAAAAGCCCTGGCAAAGTGAAGACCTGATGTTCACATTTCCAAATGCTTTTAGTCTTTTTTTTTTCTTAGTTGAAATTATTATTGTGACATTAGTTAATAAAATTATATAGGTTTCAGGGGCACAATTCTACAATATATTACCCCCAAGCCAAGTCTCCTTCCATCACCATTTATCCCCCTTTATCCTCTTCTACTTCCCCCTGCCCACCTTTCCCTCTGGCAATCACCCTCTTGCCCTCTGTCTCAAATACTTTTATTCTTTTAAGGGTATGTACCACAGTCACAGAAGGAGAACTGAAAATTTACTGCTTCTGTAGATAAAAATGTCATCCATTGGCCTCTTCATGGGAAGGTGAATGTCAGAAGTTTATCCTGGGAAACTAAATTTGAATAAAGAATTTTAAATATAAACATGAAAAATGTAGTTCACAGAAATCAGAAATCTATAACTAAAGTATGGGAAGACTTGAGTAACAATTATATATTGCATACTCAGGACTTTCCTATCTTTTCATGAGTGAGAATTCATTTTATCTATTTTTTCACTTAATAGATAGCTTCACTCCTCAGTCATGACCAAGGTGACTATGTTTTGTTATCAGTGTCTGGCCCACCAATCACCTGTCAGAAAGTCTTAAGGAATTATCCATAGCCAGCTAGCAGTTCCCATTATTTTTATATAATCAATATAATTGCAAGTCATGGATAAATTGCAAATAAAATCAAATTCGATAGTGATTACTTTTGTGGCCTTATGATTTCTATTAAACTTCCAGAGACATTAAACACAATTTATGGTTCTTGTCACTACCTTCTATTCCTAAATACATAAGTATCCTAGGGAATTTATTTCATATAAAAAGGACCTTATTCTATATAAAAAGGAGGCAGAGAGAAGGGAAGTGAAATCCAGGGGCATAAAAGTGTCCTCAACATCCAATAATTTAATCTTAAGTAGCTTTTCAGTCCAAAGAAAGGAAAACAATCTTACGATCTGTTTCAGTGTTTCCTTGTGTCCCTAGATTGTGAGATTTGGTTTACATGTCTCTTTTTATTTATAGGTAGAAGACCAATGACTCCCCTTTGAGCTCTGCTCTTGTCTATAGGTTTTTTTTCCCTAAAAGTGTGTAATTATACAAAAAAAAGCAGCTGTCTTGGATCCCACAACTTGCTTAGCTAAATATCCCAGGTGGTTTGAACATTGCCATCTGGACACATTGATGCTGTCTTTGTATCACTTTAAAAATAAGCATGACAAGGAAAATTTTTTAAATAAACAAAAAGATCAGAAAGGAAAAAAGCAGGAACAATGGAAAGAAGGAGACAGGGTTGATTTTCCTGCAGGGAAAACAATAGTTGCCTGGTGATTTTGTCTTCGTTCTGGGAAAAGAGCCCTGGCCCTGTTGCAGCACCCTCCCCTGTTCTTCCTCTGCTTTCTTTTTGTCTCCTTTACTCCTGCCGCCTTTTCTTTCTTGCTGTGTGGATAAGACCCAGGGCACTTCAGGCACCAGGTTTCTAATAAAGGATTTCTGTCAGCACAAAGTGAGAATACCATCAGATTATTTGCTTCTTAACTTTTGAATCTGATTCCAAAGACTTAATTCCGGCTACAAATTAATGATCAGAAAAAACATTTGCGATGACTGGACATTGTGTGATGTGCAGATTCTACATGGCTTCAGTAGAAAGAGGAGGATGTATTATTTATATCAGCAGTGTTTTCAAATACCCGAAGCGATGTCTACTCATGGAAGGAAGATTCAAAGACTCTTATCTGGCCACATAGGGTATGAGCAAATATCTTTTATAACTTCCCAGCTGAGGTGTGATATCTGGAAAGTATACCAACGGCTCCCAAGTGGAACTATCTGGATTGGAGAGAGCTAAGCATCTGGACTGTTGGCCTGGGCACATAAATGGTTGGAAAGGAGACCTGACTTTAATATGATTCATGACTAATGAAGCTAGTTTAGTGCGAAGATTATGCTTCCTAACTCATTCTACAAGGCCAGCACTAATGTCATACCAAAACTGGATAAAAACATTACAAGAAAACTACAGACCAATACCTCTCATGAACACAGATTCAAAAATCTTAAAGAAAATATTAAATCAGTGCTTGCCAGGGGTCACTGGGGAAGATATAAATAGGTCAAGGGCAGTAAAAATACTCTGTATCGTACCATATTGACGGATACTAGTTGTTACGCATTTATCCAAACCCACAGAATGTGCACCCAAAGTGAACCATAATGTAAACTATGACTTTGTGTGATTATGATGCATCAATTGTAACAAATATACCACTCTGGTGGGGGATGATGATGATGGGAGGTTCTGTGTGTGTGCAGGCAGGGAGTATATGGGAATTCTCTGTACCTTCCCCTTGATTTTACTGTGATCCTAAAATTGCTTTAAAAAATAAAGTCTTTAAAAAAAACAATAAATAAATAAAGTGAGTTTGTCAATACCACACAAACAGCTGACAGTATGTGTTTCCATTCATAAAATTTAAATTTCTAAGTGAAAACTAGGATTTTGAATATACATATATCACTGTGAACTTGATAGCTTCTTAATATGTAATGATTTTCTCATGAGATTATTGATAATATTTATAAATGAAATTTTTTCATATCTTATCATGAACTATGTTAACATTTGAGAGAAATTCATATACCAGTTAATCAGTATTTGTTTAGATGATCAATTCATGATGTTACAAAATCATTCCTCAGTAATAGATTATCATACTCCAAGGCCAATGAATTATAATGTAACATATGAAAAATTCATCCATATGATTTCCATATGATAATCCATATGATTAACAGATAAATGTTAAGGAACTATCACTTGACAATTTTTGGTGTATTAAAGAAGATTGTATATAATATTTTGATTTTTTGTTCTTCAGTCTAAACAATGTATCACAACAAATTAAATGCAGAAGCCTATGTGACAGTGTAGCTCTTTTTTACTAAATCAGATACCAAAGAGATGCAAATACATGAAACAATGTCACTCATTTCACTAATTGTATGTTTTGGAACACACAGGTTTTCTTTAATAAAAATTATTTATGTTAAGATACAATGGATTTTACTATTCTTATTTTTAAATGACTTAATAAATATATTTTTTAAATTTCTCAGTTTTAGTTCTTGACACAGTAAGTACAGGTAAGTATAACTCACATAAATAAAAGCTCTTTGGGTTCTTCAGTAACTTTTAACAGATCCTGAGACCCAAAAGTTTGAGAACCATAACACTATTGTGCTTCTCAAAAATTAAACAGAGGTGCTTACCATCTTGCCTTCCGTAACTTGCCTCTTAGAGGGAAAGCAAAGCTAAAAAACAGATACACATATAAATGAATAAAATACAGTTGCAGAAAAATGCTTTGGAGTTAATAAACTCAGGATTGAGATGATAATAACTAGAGGGAGGATAGGAAAGGTGTTACTCTAACTGGACTGGTCAGGGAAGACCTCTTTGGAGAAGTGACAATTCAGCTGGGGAGTGAAGAATGAGATGTCAGCTATGTAACAAGATAAACTAAGAGGACAGTGATTTGAACCTGGGACACAGCAAAGCAAAGACCCTGGGGCAGGAAAATGTTTGGTTAGACTCCAGAATTGTATCATCCCAAACCTCCATCTTTCGCTTTTCTTCTCATAAGCCACAACTGATTTCTCCTAGGTCAGCTTGGCTCTGGCCCTTTGGACAATCCATCTGGAAAATGGAGTCAAGATTGTCTTGATTCTTCCCAAATGCAGGCTTCAAATTCAGTTATTTGACCAGTTAATCGGGAGCCTGTGGACGGTCTTCATTGCTCCTAGGAGTAGAACTCTCAAGAGCTGCGCTTGTCAGCAGTGCCAAGAAACTGCTGTTGCAAGAAATAGGAAGAGGGTGGAATTTAATTTTACAGAGAGGACTTAAATGGGACCTATAAATAATGTAGCTATTTTTCTATACCTTGGCCACAATCTGGAATTTTGTAAAATAAATTATTTGAGCCAGTTTCACTGTGGTTGTGAATATTACATCTTGTGCTGTGGTCTCTGAAGCTTGTGTCTTTTGCTGAGCTGGCATTTTGAAAACTGCTGTGACCTACTGAAGTCAGCGGTAGCTCCCTGTGAAAGTGTTCTCTAATTTCCCACTCCCCAAGACACTGACACAGGGCTCAGAGGCAGAAAGCTAAATGACATCTGTGTAGGAAGTAAGGGAAACTGGTGGCATTATTTTACTCAATGGTGGAATTTCCTTATATTTCCAAAAGTCAGAAAGTAATATATCACCTCTCCTTCTGGAGTGAGCCTTTATAAAGCAGTAATTGGGCAAACGTTTAAGGAACATATGAGTCAGTATCACAGTGCAGACCTCCGTGTGGACACACTGGATCAGATGCCACGGAAGACCACAAGGGTCAACGTGACACAAAAAAACAGCTGGGTGACTAGGCAGTTCAGGCAAGCAGCGATATGGTTCATATATCACACCCCACATACAGCTTTGCTGTCAAAAGAGCCTGTGTTCATGGCTGGCTGTTGTGTAGGGAAACCACAGCTATTTTGTCCACTGTGAAAGGTGATGAGTTTCCGTTATTACCCTTATGCCAGTGACTTAAACATTTATCTTTAATGCTGACCTTCTGGAAAGTACCATCCTTTATGTTTGTCTCCTGGGTATTTCACCACATAGCCACATATCCAAAATTGTACCACACAGTCAAAACCAGGACCATCACCCCCACTCAATGTTGACATCACCTTCTGTCTTCCCATTTTTGCCCACGATTTTGCTTTGATTTTCCAATGTTTTAGAATCAAAATCTGGAAGCCACTGTTGTTTTGTGTACTTTATTGCCCTCATCAAAACTGCCAACACCACACCGTCAGTAACTGGCAGAGCTGACGTGGAAGTCTCAAGGCGGGGATACCTGGAGGTTGTAAGCTTAAATCCAGGCATTGCAGGCAGATCCTGGCGAAGTCATCGGCATTCTGCAGGACTTGAGTCTACATTCCAGGATACTTAGGTTGTGAGAGAGCAATTTCTAGACAAGATTCCTTAGTGTGCAAATCACCTTAATGGAAACACCCCAAAAAGAGAACTCCTGTTTGAATCCGCTGAACTCCCTAAAATGGACTTGGCATTTTTATGTTTTCCTGAGGACTTAGCTATGTTGGCTTTTCCTTTAAATTGTTTTTCACTCTCTTTGCTAACCCTGTTTGCCACCCTACCACCACTAGATTCTAAATTGGTGTCGCCAAATTTGTATCATATAAATTTGTGTCACACAGTTCTAGTTGTTCTCTCTGTTTACAATCTTTGCGCGTTCCAAGCCACCCTGTGAATATGACTGTTCGTGGCCACCTATAGCTCAGAAGTCTACAATGGTTCCCTTCTACTCAACCCCAAGGTTCTACATGAATGGAGTGATTGTTAGTTGAGGCAACTCTGGTTTTAATTGCTTCTAAAATGTATCCTTCAATGTGAGCAGCGTAGGAATCTTAAGAGTATGGGCTCTGTTATTCCTGCTGCTATGTCTTTTAACCAAGCTTTTTCTTATTTATAGACTATTTTTCTCACTCCTTTGTGTTTTTATAAGGAGCCAATAAACATTATGAAAAAATCAATCTACAGAGCAGAAAGATAAGGCACCTAAACTATTAAAAAGGATGGATACGCAGTGACGGAGTGGAGGAATTCATTTTAGGGCAATAGTGGTTTGAGCTGTTTGTATTATCCATGTATTTAATGTTTTTCTCCAGAAACTGGTGCCAGAGTCTTGAACAGAAACAATAGTTAAAAATAAATCTAAAAAATTTCCACTAAAATTTCAACTGAGACCTTCAACGTCGATTCCTTATAACCTGTAGAGGAAGAGGGAGTATAAAGAATAAACTGCAGAAAAGACAGCAACATTGTGAATGTGTACAAGGCGGGCAGAAGGCTGAAAAGCCCCCCTGCAGAAGGGACCAGAAGCCCAGAAAACGTCAGAGGGGACAACCAGAGACATGACTCAGAATGCCTGAGTGAAGTAAAAATGGCTGGTACCATAACGTGGCAGTGGAAATTGCTACATTCACTACACTTGCCTGAGGAAATGGCAAAAATTCCAATGTGAGCTAAGAGGAATGAATTCACAAGCACCAGACTTACTCTCTGAGGACACCATAAACTAGCCGGGAAGGAACAAAATTCAAAAAGCACTAATCCCACGATTCTCGTAATTCTGTTAGTGAGAATAGAATTAGAGAAATTCAACTGTGCTACTGTGCTTGTGAATTCATTTAAGCCATAAGCTACTGAGGCCCAGGAAACACAGATGTGAGCTTTGCTCAGGGTGGTGATATATCTCAGTTGCCAGGAATAGCCCTACTGTGTGTGTCCTTCCCAAAACTCATAAAAATACCTCAGTAGGGAAGATAAATTGTAATTTTTCACCTAGATTTTTTTTTCTATACCTTAATATTCACCTCTTGAAACAGAATTGTCCAACTCTGAGTTGTCCGAACTCCTCAAACTTGCAGGGCCTGGAAGTGGGCTTCAAGCTCAGGGCTTCTGTCTGACATAAGCTTTATACCAGAAAAACACTGAAAGAGACCCGTGCTCAATTCCTGCACTGATGTAATTTTTCCCTTAACTTCTCAATGGATGCAAAGTTCCTCAGGATCTCTTCTCCTTTCGTCTTACTTACAAAGTGATTTTTTTTCCATTCTCACCCTTTGTTTTGTTTTCATCTTCAAGCAGATGAGGTGACATGGTTAGGGGAGGGTAAACCATCATCAATGCCGCTAGTTCCCCTTACTTTGTAACAACTGAGGTGTGCTATGTCATTAGAATATCACAACTATCTTGCAACTAAGAACTACGGATCCCCCATTTTACAGATGAG
This sequence comes from Mormoops blainvillei, assembly GCA_004026545.1. Lineage (NCBI taxonomy): Eukaryota > Metazoa > Chordata > Mammalia > Chiroptera > Mormoopidae > Mormoops > Mormoops blainvillei. The sequence continues at coordinate 45,070 of PVJD01000673.1, forward strand.
GAAATTAGTTTCTGGGATATCATGTGATTTCTCAGGTTGTTAGAAAGTAGCAACATGGGGAATCAAAGGCAAAGCTTCACAATTTTAGTTGAGATTATTTTCCACTATATAAGGTTGTCTGAAAGTTTTCCCACAGTTTCCATCATCTCTAGTACTTGGCAAGGGAACTTCTGTAAAGTTAGCACATGTTTCATCTCATAATATACAACTCTGCACTTAATTCTCTGGAACAGCAGGCCTTGTAAGCACTCCATGAAGAATGCAAAAAATTACTTTGCTATTCTTTACTTCCAACATCTTATAAATTACATAGTATATCCATGTCTGTATTCAGACTATGTTTTACTCTGCATCTGTCCACACACCTTCAAGATGCAGGGTATATGTATCACTTATATGTCATATGTATATGTCATTTATATACCTGATACACATATACACACAGGAAAGAACTAGTACTCTATAGGTTAGTATTATTACTGTTGTCTACCAAGTAGCCTTGTATCAATATCATATAGTTTTTATCAGCCAGAATTTTTGAGTCACAAGAATAAATAAGCATCTTAACACTTGGGAAGAAATTATATTCAGCATGTAAAAATGGGCTTTTTTGGTATTTCACCAGATGGTCATTTACCTCTCTCAAGGATATCTTCAGTTTCTTTACTCATAATGGATATTCCTCATGTTTCAGGAGAAAAAGGCATATTTTTTGACATAAGAGACATGTAAGGTTCTAAGAGACTGAACTGAGAAATTCTGATGGCAAGAAATAAAAGTGGAGCACCGCTTCACAATCAATATCCTGGTTTCTTGGGCAACTTTATTTCTTAGACAGCAGGTACGGAATGAAAAATAACTCATGCTTTTTACTTTATTGCACATGATACTCAATTATCCCAACAAGGCCGCTTTCTTATTTCATTTAGTTGTATTTATTTTATTATTATAACCCCCTATCCCCACTCCGCTGCCATTGTCCTACTCCTCTGCCTTCAGGGCGAACCTATTATAAAGTGTTCAAGGCATCAAGCGTATCAGGGTACTTGACTAAGCCACTATGCTCCATAAACATGCTGGTTGCTCATCTTGATATGGGAGAAGCGGTAAGTTCTGAGTTTCAAAAATACCACATGTTGTTATTGCCACACAGAAATAAAAAGAAACTGGTGTCTTTAGCTAGTTTGAGCAAGTGAGTTAGCTGCCACCATTCACATCAAAAAAAAAAGAAAAAAGAAAAAGAATAGCTCAAGAGGCTGGATGGCACAGGAGTCTGCGTTATTGCATACGTTGAGACTCGATCACTGCAAATCCTTAATAGGATTCCAAGTGTGGGCCCTCCCTTATCAGGGTCCCTCCAACCAGGGAGCTGAAGTGATGAAAAGGGCCAGGTTTTTACAGGGAAGACTAATATTATTCTTAGTGCTGATTAGAGAGACCAATGTGATGCAATGAAAAGGCTCTGGATGAAAAGTGAGAAGCTCTGAGTTCAAGTTCTGACTCTGTCACTATCAGCCGTTAGGTCTCAGTGTTTTCAGCTATCAGTTGAAGCTGTTGAGTTTTTATTATCCTGAGGTTGGGGTAATGTGACATAGGCATAAGATTGCAGGCTTTGGAATGAAACTTGACCCTGGGTTTGAAGTAGTTCTCACTAGCCAAGAAACTGAGCATAACTCACCTTAAAACTCACTAGTTAAAAAAAAAAAAAAAGCATTAGAGTATCCAGAATTGGAAGACAAACCAGTAACCTGGAGGAAAGGCACATACCCCAGGGCTGACCTTCAGTTGACATGCTACTGCATAGTTGTACCATTGTTCAGATTTTAAAATACTTCCTTTGGTCTGTAAGAGTCTCTACCCCAAGCCAGACCACAGGCCTCCCAACAATCCAGCAACTACAAGATATAAACTTGGCTAGCTCCAGGATCTCCATCTGGAGTTAGCCACCTGCCCGTTCGGATTTTTTGGTGTCCATGCTAAACCAATTACTAAATAATTTTATTAGTATCCCTGCATCTACCCCAACCGAAGCTCAACCATAAGAAACCATGGAAAGAGTGATGGGTTTGCTTTCTCTAGGTCACTCCCATGAAGCCACTCCCATGCCACCCCAGCTCCTCATAGAAGGGAAGAAGGTATAATGAATCTGAACCTGTCTTTCCGACAGCAAGGAATTGGGAAACATATGGTTGAGTATGTTATGGGATGTTTTCATTTCGAGCAGCATGTTGAAGTGAATATGTTGTTTGCTGCTAAGGACATCTGGATCCAAACCATATTTCTAACTTTTTTTTTAACCAGCTATCTACCTCAGGCAAGTTTTTAAAGCTTTCTATGTTTCTATTACTTCATCTATAAAATTTTAAAATAATAATCCAAATAACTCTCATGTATTCAGTGGTTACTAAGGACTAAATGGCTTATTTGAATCGTGATTTAACCCTCACAATAGCCCTCGGATATGGGCACTCTTTCATTCCCATTTTACAATGAGAAAAACCAAAGTGC